>ML661250.1:3186553-3207081 GCA_007570785.1 Antilocapra americana | reverse complement strand
GGGGTTCCGGAGGGGAAGCATATGTAAACCCATGGTGATATCATGACAATGTATGGCAAAAACAATTAAAAAAAATAATAAAATAATAAAAAAATAAAATAAAAATAAAAAGTAAATTCAATAAAATAATAATCAATAAAATAAACTCTCTTCAGCTCTCCATGAGAGTGTGTTTTTTTTTTTTAAAGGGATGAAAGTGTACAAGAGTGCTAGGACAAAAAGCTAACAGGAATCTCATGGTAGCATACGAAAGAATTTCTGCTAATTGGGACTTGATTGAATTCGAAAGCAACAGCAGCTGCTATGGAAGATTCTGGCTGGTGGGGAATGGCTTAAATAAGCCTCTGGCTTTCTTTTATTGTTTGGCACAATTCTGGAGCATAGTGGCTACATTAAACAGAAATCCAACAATTCCCACACCACGTCTGTCCATCTCCATGATGTGAGAAACAGATTGTGAAACAGCCAGAAATATGTCTTCTTTCTACACTCTCATCTTCACCTACTTCAGTCTTTTTTACTTCCTTTTCATCCATAAATTTCAGCATGAAGTATTAGAAGAGGAAGGCAGGGGTATAGCCTTGTGCATCCTGAAATGTATATACAATCATGCAAAACATCCAAGATAGAGGCAGACCTATAGGGTGAGTTCTAAAAGCAATGCATGCCTCTAAGTCTCATATATTACACTCAGATGAAGTACTACATTAGGCTGCCTCCCTGGCATAGAATTTGAGCATTCAAACCTCAGAAGACTTTAACTCTGCTCAAAAATAAAACACTGAATTCCTGCTTGGTCATACAAACTGTATTCAGGGTTGTGAAGAGCAATTTTCCACCTGCTTTAAATATTAGAATAAGAATCATGAGACCTCGAGTGCCAGTGAGAAAGGATGAGGACAGTAAATCTACTGATGTACCCTGGAATAGGGTAGAATGCTTGTGTTTGGCAGGACTGTCTTCCTTGTGAGGTCTCCAAGACGTGTGTTCAGTCATGTCTGACTCTTTGAAATCTCATGGGCTATATTCCCCAAGGATTGTAGCCCATCCGGCTCCTCTGTCCTTGGAATTTCCCAGGCCAAAATACTGGAGTGGGTTGCAATTTCCTTCTCCAGGGGGTCTTCCCAAACCAGGGATTGAAACTGGGTGTCCTGTGTCTCCTGCATTGGCAGGCAGATTCTTTACCACTGAGCTGCCTGGCAAGCCAGTCCAATTGGTAATCAGAGAAATCTTTCAAGATTATTAACCAAACCACATCTACAAAATGCTTTTTGCCATGTGGGATAACATATTCACATGACATTAGGACACAAACATCTCTAGGGGCCATTAAATGCCAGCTATACACATTTTAGACAAAGGCTAGTTCAAAAACTTAAATTGAAACAAAGTAGGGAAACCCAGTAGAACATTTAGGTACGACCTAAATCAAATCTTTAATGATTATATAGTGGAAGTGACAAATAGATTCAAGGGATTAGATCTGATAACAGAGTGCCTAAAGAACTATGGACAAAGGTTTGTGACATTGTACAGGAGCCAGTGATCAAGACCATCCCCAGGAAAAAGAAATGCAAAAAGGCAAAATGGTTGTCTGAGGAGGTCTTACAAATAGTTGTGAAAAGAAAGCAAAAGGCAAAGAAGAAAAGGAAATATACACCCATTTGAATGCAGAGTTCCAAAGAATAGCAAGGAGAGATAAGAAAGCCTTCCTCAGTGATTAGTGCAAAGAAATAGAGGAAAACAATAGAATGGGAATGACTAGAGATTTTTCAAGAAAATTAGAGCTATCAAGGGAAAATTTTATGCAAAGATGGGCATAATAAAAGTCAGAAATGGTATGGACCTAAAGGAAGCAGAAGACATTAAGAAGAGGTGGCAAGAATACACAGAAAACCTATACAAAAAAGATCTTCATGACCCAGATAACCACAATGGTGTGATCACTCACCTAGAGCCAGACATCCTGGAATGCAGTCAAATGGACCTTAGGAAGCAACACTAAGAACAAAGCTAGTGGAGGTGATGGAGTTCCAGTTGAGCTATTTCAAATCCTAAGAGATGGTGCTGTTAAAGTGTTTCACTCAATATGCCAGCAAATTTGGAAAACTCAAGAGTGGCCATAGGACTGGAAAACATCAGTTTTCATTCCAATCCCAAAGAAGGGCAATGTCAAAGAATGCTCAAACTACTGAAAAATTGCACTAATCTCACATGCTAGCAAAGTAGTACTAAAAATTCTCCAAGCCAGGCTTCAACAGTACATGTACCATGAACTTCCAGATGTTCAAGCTGGATTTAGAAAAGGCAGAGGAACCAGAGAGCAAATTTCCAACATCTGTTGGATCATCGAAAAAGCGAGAGACTTCCAGAAAAACATCTCCTTCTGCTTTATTGACTATGCCAAAGCCTTTAACTATGTGGATCATAATAAACTGTGGAAAATTCTTAAAGAGATGGGCATAGCAGACCACCTGGCCTGCCTTCTGAGAAATCGGTATGCAGATCAAGAAGCAACATTAGAACTGGACATGGAACAACAGACTGGTTCCAAATTGGAAAAGGAGTATATAAAGGCTGTATATTGTCACTCTGCTTATTTAACTTATATACAGAGTACATCATGCAAAATGATGGGCTGTATGATGGAAATCTGGAATCAAGATTGCCAGGAGAAATATCAACAACCTCAGATATACAGATGACACCACCCTTATGGCAGAAAGTGAAGAAGAACTAAAGAGCCTCTTGATGAAAGTAAAAGAGGAGAGTGAAAAAGTTGGCTTAAAACTCCACATTCAGAAAACTAAGATAATGGCGTCTAGTCCCATTACTTCTTGGCAAATAGATGGGGGAACAATGGAAACGGTGGCTGACTTTATTTTTCTGGACTCCAAAATCACTGCAGATCGTGACTGCAAGCCATGAAATTAAAAGACGCTTGCTCCCTGGAAGAAAAGTTATGACCAACCTAGACAGCACATTAAAAGGCAGAGATATTACTTTGCCAACAATGTCCATCTAGTTAAAGCTATGGTTTTTCCAGTAGTCATGTATGGATGTGAGGGCTGGACTATAAAGAAAGGTGCACATCAAAGAATTGATGCTTTTAAGCTTGGTATTAGAGAAGACTCTTGAGATTCCTTTGGATCGCAAGGAGATTCAATCAGTCCATTCTAAAGGAAATCAGTCTTGAATATTTATTGGAAGGACTGATGCTGAAGCTGAAACTCCAATGCTTTGGCTATCTGATATGAAGAACTGACTCATTAGAAAAGACCCTGATACTGGGAAAGACTGAAGGCTGAGAGGAGACGGGGATGACAGAGGATGCAGTAGTTGGATGGTATCACCGACTCAATGGACATGAGTGAGTAAGCATGGGAGTTGGTCACGGATATAGGAGCCTGGCATGCTGTAGTCTATTGGGTCACCAAGAGTAGGTCATGACTGAGAGACTAAATTGAACTGCGTTCAAAAATAGAAAACCTGTAATTTGTGGCATCCCAATTGACATACTTGAAGGAACATGCCTTGAAGAGAGTTAAAGATGAATTCCTATTTCTCCTTGTACTGGAAAGTTAGGTGCATTTTCCTTAGTGCTCACACTGTTCTTATATGCTCTCTACAATTTCTAGACCAGACAGCTTTTACAGTAAAAGATGACCTGTGCTCATAGAACATTCAGAAGCAGTAGGTTTTGGCTATGAACAATAAGACTCAGTAGATATACTTCACCTGTACTGTCTCCGAAATCATATTGATTCTATTTTTTGCAGCCAAAAATGGAGAAGCTCTATACAGTCAGCAAAAACAAGACCGGGAGGTGACTGTGGCTTGGATCATGAACTCCTTATTGCCAAATTCAGACTGAAATTGAAGAAAGTAGGGAAAACCACTAGACCATTCAGGTATGACCTAAATCAAATCCCTTGTAATTATACAGTGGAAGTGAGAAATAGATTTAAGGGACTAGATCTGATAGACAGAGTACTTGATGAACTATGGATGGAGGTTTGTGACATTGTACAGGAGACAGGGATTAAGACCATCCCCAAGAAAAAGAAATGTAAAAAAGCAAAGTGGCTGTCTGAGAAGGCCTTACAAATAGCTGTGAAAAGATGAGAAGTGAAAAGCAAAAGAGAAAAGGAAAGATATTCCCATCCGAATGCAGAATTCCGAAGAATAGCAAGGAGACATAAGAAAGCCTTCCTTAGTGATCAGTGCAAAGAAATAGAGGAAAACAACACAATGGGAAAGACTGGAGATCTCTTCAAGAAAATTAGAGATACCAAGGGAACATTTCATGCCAAGATGGGCTCGATAAAGGACAGAATGGTATGGACCTAACAGAAGCAGAAGATATTAAGAAGAGGTGGCAAGAATACACAGAAGAACTGTACAAAAAAGATCTCCATGACTTGGATAATCACGATGGTGTGATCACTCACACCCAGCTTGAGCCAGACATCCTGGAAGGTGAAGTCAAGTGGGCCTTGGAAAGCCTCACTACAAACAAAGTTAGTGGAGGTGATGGAATTCCATTTGAGCTATTTCAAATCCTAAAAGATGATGCTGTGAAAGTGCTGCACTCAATACGCCAGCAAATTTGGGAAACTCAGCAATGGTCACAGGACTGGAAAAGGTCAGTTTACATTCCTATCCCAAAGAAAGGCAATGCCAAAGAATGTTCAAACTACCACACAATTGCACTCATGTCACACGCTAGTAAAGTAATGCTTAAAATTCTCCAAGTGAGGCTTCAGCAATACATGAACTGTGAACTTCCAGATGTTCAAGCTGGTTTTAGAAAAGGCAGAGGAACCAGAGAGCAAATTGCCAACATCCGCTGGATTACCAAAAAAGCAAGAGGGTTCCAGAAAAACATCTGCTTCTGCTTTATTGACTATGCCAAAGCCTTTGACTGTGTGGATCACAATAAACTGGAAAATTCTGAAAGAGATGGGAACACCAGACCATCTGACCTGTCTCTTGAGAAACCTGTATGCAGGTCAGGAAGAATAGCATGGACAGTTAGAACTGGACATGGAACAACAGACTGGTTCCAAATAGGAAAAGGAGTATGTAAAGGCTGTGTATTGTCACTCTGCTTATTTAACTTATATGCAGAGTACTTCATGAGAAACGCTGGGCTGAAAGAAGCACAAGTTGGAATCAAGATTGCCAGGAGAAATATCAATAACTTCAGATATGCAGACAACACCACCCTTATGGCAGAAAGTGAAGAGGAACTAAAGAGCCTCTTGATGAAAGTGAAAGAGGAGAGTGAAAAACTTGGCTTAAAGCTCAACATTAAGAAAGCTAAGATCATGGCATCTGGTCCCATCATTTCATGGGAAATAGTTGGGGAAACAGTATCAGACTTTACTTTGTTAGGGCTCCAAAATCACTGCAGATGGTGATTGCAGCCACGAAATCAAAAGATGCATAGTCCTTGGAAGGAAAGTTATGGCCAACCTGGATAGCATATTGAAAAGCAGAGTCATTACTTTGCCAATAAAAGTTTGTCTAGTCAAGATATGGTTTTTCCAGTAGTCATGTATGGATGTGAGAGTTGGACAGTGAAAAAGGCTGAGCGCCGAAGAATTGATGCTTTTGAACTATGGTGTTGGAGAAGACTCTTGAGAGTCCTTTGGACTGCAAGGAGATCCAACCAGTCCATCCTAGAGTAGATCAGTCCTGGGTGTTCATTGGAAGGTCTGATGTTGAAGCTGAAATTGCAATACTTTGGCCACCTCATGCGAAGAGTTGACTCATTGGAAAAGACCCTGATGCTGGGAAGGATTGAGGGCAGGAGGAGAAGGGGACGACAGAGCATGAGGTGGCTGGATGGCATCACTGACTCGATGGACATGGGTTTGG
This sequence comes from Antilocapra americana, assembly GCA_007570785.1. Taxonomy (NCBI): domain Eukaryota; kingdom Metazoa; phylum Chordata; class Mammalia; order Artiodactyla; family Antilocapridae; genus Antilocapra; species Antilocapra americana. The sequence goes on along the minus strand of ML661250.1, from coordinate 3,201,198 downwards.
GTGGACTCCAGGAGTTGGTGATGGGCAGGGAGGTCTGGTGTGCTGCAGTTCATGGGGTTGCAAAGAGTCAGAACTGAACAGTCACAACTGAGAGACTGAACTGAACTGAACTGAACAGTACTGTCTCCAGTGTCATTGTTCTCCCCCTTGACTTTGGTTTCTCTGTGCAAGATGCTTTCCCAGCTTATACCGCTAGATCTTGTTTCTTCAAAAAAAAAAAATTAGCAACTTTATTTTGAGAAACTATGTTCTAAGTACTCCTCCAAATATTGTTTTATATATTATCTGATGTAAACCTCTTTAAATAGTGTTAAAGAACCTGCCTACCAATGCAGGTGACATAAGAGAGGTGGTTCAATCCCTGAGCCAGGAAGACCCCTGGAGGAGGGCATGGCAACCCACTCCAGTACTGTTGCCTGGAGAATCCCACGGACAGAGGAGCCCAGGAGGCTACAGTTTTCAGGGTCACAAAGAGACATGGCTTAGCACATATGTGTAAGCATACTAACCCGTTTCAGTTGTGTTTGACTCTTACATACTTGCAAAAATAACTTAAGGTAAGCATTCTTATCAGACACAGGTAAGGACACTGCACTTCCCAGCCTGCCATGCCCTGTGAATTAGCCTAGCCGAAGGCTGCACTTTCCTGGCTTGTGTCTAACAGGGAAGAGCAGTGTCAAATACCAGGCACAGTGCAGATATTCAACCAGGGCTAAATAAATTGAATGGGGCACTAATGCTCTATTTCTTCCCTGAGAAGACTGGGAAGGTGAGGCAGAGTTGAGTATTTCTCTTTCAGTTAAAATTCTTATCAGTCTGAAGTCCTATCAGTAGACGCCATTTAATCAGAAGTAAAAAGATTTGCAACTACTTTTAAGTATCATCATGAAGCTTATGCTTTTATCTGTTTTTTTTTTTTAATTGGAATTTGTCAGTATATACTAGAAAAGGAAATGGCAACCCACTCCAGTATTCTTGCCTGGAGAACTCCATGGACAGAGGAGCCTGGTGGATGACAGTCCATGGGGTCACAAAGAGTCTGACACAACTGAACGACAGCAGGCACATCAGTAGGTACAAACACAAACCTATGAGTGTTCGGAAGCCCGAGTAGAACATGGAAGGTCAAAGCAAGAGGGAAAAAAATAAAGTTTCTTGTTATTGGAAAAGAAATCTTTTTTTTTTTTTCTTTTTGGTATTCTTTGGCCCATCTATCCTACTTTTATTGACTTCTTGGTCTTTGGATTCTAGTTGTCTACCTCTACTCCTGGTGTGCATCTGAAGAAATGCAGACCAAAACACATTTTAGCATTAAACAAATCTGGGTTCAAGTCTTGCTCTTGCCATATACTGAGGATATCTCTGATTTCATGCAGGAACATTTCTACACATCAGTTTACACACTTGTAAAATGGAAAGAAACTGCCTATCTTGAGGGGTGATTTTTGAAGTTCAGTTTTGTTACAGAACAGATGGTTAATAAATATTAGATCCCTTTACTGACATTATTTTTAATATTATTATGTTAATATTCAGCTCTGAGGAGTGTATATTTTCAGAGTTTTTGGAATAATGCCAAGCAAAAAAAAATTCCATGTAAATGTTAGCTATTGATACATTTTAAAGCAATTACTATTTTATTAATATCAGCTTACTTTTGATTCATGGATGCTGCCTGCTTTTTTTTTTTTAACCGAAGTTTTCCCATTTCTTTTCTAAGAAAGTATCCAGATTTAATATTCAGTTTCCCTGCTTTGTGATACTGGTCTGCTTGTCTTGATAATATTTAAAACCCTTGACCTGATCAATTCTATCTAAGCTTACAATATCTAAAAGCAGCCTTCCACCTAAATAGCCTCCTGGAATTAGCTTGACCTCTGCTGACTCTCCTTTGTTCCACTGCAATGAACACCCCCGGAGGAAAACACCCCAGGTCCTATTGATATTATGAAATAATAAAGCCAAGATATTGTTTGATAACTTGTCACTCTGGGAACTAAAATACTTCTCTGCATCTGAATCTCAGTCCTGGTGTTCTAAAGCTGAGCATGACCAATCTTTTCTGTGAAGGGCCAGATAATAAATATTTCAGCTTCTGGGCCATACAGTCTCTGCAACAGCTACTCAGCCCTGCAGACACAGTCCAGAAACAGCTGGATGAAAGGGCGTGGTTATGTACCAATAAAAGTATTTATAAAAACAAGTAATAGTCTTGGTTTCTCAGGTGATGTAGTGGTAAAGAATCCACCTGCCAATGCAGGAGACATGGATTTGATCCCTGAGCTGGGAAGATTCCCTGGAGAAGGAAATGGCAACCACTCCAGTATTCTTGCTTGGAAAATTCCATGGACAGAGGAGCCTGGTGGGCTACAGTCCATGGGGTTGCAAAAGAGTCAGACATGACTTAGCACAGACAGACACACACACACATTCACAAAAGTGGTAGGCTAGATTTGACCCTCAAAATACACTTCATTTACCCTTGTCTTAAAGCATGCATTGTCACCCCCAAGGGATTGTAAATTAGAACTTGGGGGGAGACTGCAAAAAAGCTTCCCCTCTGTACAAAGCCCAGAGTACAGAAACAGAATGATCTAAGTTGAATTGTCTCCAAAAATTGATGTCTACCCAAAACCTAAGAATATGACTTATCTGGAAATAGCACCTCTGTAGATATAATCAAGTGAAGATTAGGTCACACTGGATTTGGAGTGGGTCAAGGGCAACCCACTCCAGTCCTCTTGCCTGGAAAATCCCATGGATGGAGGAGCCTGGTAGGTTGCAGTCCATGGGGTCGCGAAAAGTCAGACATGACTGACTGACTTCCCTTTCCCTTTTCACTTTCATGCATGGGAGAAGGAAATGGCACCCCACTCCAGCGTTCTTGCCTGGAGAATCCCAGGGACAGAGGACCCTGGTGGGCTGCCGTCTATGGGGTCGCACAGAGTCGGACACGAGTGAAGTGACTTAGCAGCAGCAGCAGCCTAATCCAATGGCTGGTGTCTTTATAAGAGGGAAGTCTGGCCACAGAGATGTGCACAGAGGTTCACTGGAAAGAAACACGGGAAAGCGCCAAGTGATGGGAGGGGTGCTTCTATCAGCTAAAGAAGTAAGGTTACCAGCAGCAAGAGGAAACAAGGAAGAAGCAAGGAAGGGTCCTTGCTATAGCCTCTAGAGAAAGCATGACCTGCCAGCATCTTTTTTTCAGCAAATTTCTTTTTAATTGGAAGATAATTGCTTTACAATGTTGTGTTGGTTTTTGCTATGCAATATCACAAATTGGTCATAACTATATATACATGTATATTTACATCTATACATATATATGTGTGTGTATATATATATATGCACCCTCCCTTTTGAGCCTTCCTCCCACCTACCTTCATCCTGCCCCTGTCGATTGTCTCCAAGCACCAGGCTGGATTCCCTATGTTAGAAGCTTCCCACTGGCTATCTATTTTACACATGGTATAAGTCAATGCTACTTTCTCAATTCATCCTACCCTCTTCTTTTCTTGCTGTGTCCACAAGTCTGTTTCTATATCTGTGTCTCCATTCCTTCCTTGCAAATAGGTTCATCAATACCGTTTTGCTTGATCTCATATATATGCTTTATTATATGATATTTGTTTTCCTCTCTCTTACTTCACTCTGTATAAAGGCTTTAAGTTCATCCACCTCACTACAACTGACTCAAATGTGTTCCTTTTTGTGTGGGTGAGTAACATCCCATTGCATCTAAGTACCCCAGCTTCTTTCCTTTCATCTATTGGTGGACATCTAGGTTGCATCCACGTCCTGGCTATTGTAAACTGTGCTGCAGTGACCATTGATGTACATGGTATAAACTTACAATGAAAAATTGGAAAGAGAAATTAAGGAAACAACCCCATTCACTGTTGCTACAAAAATAATAAAATACCTAGGAATAAACCTAACGTAAGAGACAAAAGATCCATATACAGAAAACTATAAGATACTGCCAGCATCTTAATATCAGACTTCTAGCCTCCAGAATTATGAGACAATAAGTTTCTGTTGCTTTTAGCTACACAGCTTGTGTTAATTTGTTATGGAGGACTAGGAAATTAATACACGGGTACATAACATATCTGCAGTATTAAACGTTCATAAGATGATTATGATTATGGAAAAATATTTTTAAAGTCTCCAAGGAAGAGGTCATATATTTTTTAAAGATGCTGAAAATCACTGCTCTAGATATGTCATTTTACTGAGCAGCTTGACAAGGTGTCAGACAAGAACCAACATTTAGTTTGAAAATATTTCATACTTTTCTAAACCTGGCCTCCCCTTCAAACACTAGTGATTATGTTTCACTCTCAACCTTTCCAATTCTTAGAAATGATGACTTTGTACTTAGATGAACTTGACCTTTGCCCTACTAACTTTATCTTCAGGGATGAAGATATGGAACAATCATAATTGAGCTGCAGGCCTAACATCCATGCAGGTTTCTATTCTCAAAACACACCAAAGAATTGTGTTGTTCCAATTCTAACTTTCAATAGTAGATAGACTCAGAGTTGAAAGAACTAAAACCACCTCCAAATTCCAGAGCATGAATAAACTTGCATTTTTCTTATGGACCACATTACGGTCTAATTATCGTGAGCTCAATATTTTCAAGCCTGACTTAAAGAGAACAAAACCAAAGCTTAGAAATCCTAAGAAGCATCCCCCAGGTCACAAACGTCTGAGTAGTCAAGTCCAATTTAATGCAAGTTGTCCTGTTCTTCACAGTGTGTTACTTTGTATCTGAGACCTCCATGAGCGCAGATCCAGGGAGTCCCACAAAAATCTGCAATCAGAGGTATAATGATTCTTTTAATTAGATGCTTGGACCAGAATGGATAATCCTTAGAGGATGAGCAGCAGAGCTTTCTTAACCAGAAACTGTCCTGTATTGTCAGCCAGGAAACAACTGAATTATTTCACACATAATTGGGAGATGCCTCACTCCTGACACCCTAGGTTGAGCTATTTGGGGCCAAACCTTGAGAGCTCACATCTTCAGTGTCAGTTTTCCTATATCCCCGAAGAAGAATCAGCACAATTTATTCAATAAATATTAAGAGTCCTCAAAAACACCAGGATCTGGAAAAAGGCAGCATATCAAAGAAGAGAGAGATGAGTATTTATTCTTATGGAGTGAACAGTATAGTCAGAGTGGAATAAACCAACAAAAAAATAAAAGAAGTAAGTAAAATAAATAGTATACCATATACTGGTACTAACATAAATGGTTAAGAGTGCAGAACAGGCTGCATGGTACTCTACCACACACAAAGTGTGACCTGTAAAATGAAGACAATAACAGAGCCTGTCACACAGGTTTGTTGGAAGGTCTGATGGATAGAAAGCACTTAGATCTAAGCACTTAGCTAACACATACATTATTCAGTTCAGTTCAGTCGCTCAGTCGTGTCTGACTCTTCACAACCTCAGCATGCCAGGCCTCCCTGTCCATCACCAACTCACGGAGTTTATTCAAATTCATGTCCATTGGGTCGGTGATGCCATCCAACCATCTCATCCTGTCATTCCCTTCTCCTACCACCTTCAATCTTTCCTAGCATCAAAGTCTTTTCAAACAAGTCAGTTCTTCACATCAGGTGGCCAAAGTATTGGAGTTTCAGCTTCAGCTTCAGTCCTTCCAATGAATATTCAGGACTGATTTTCTTTAGGATTGACTTGTTGAATCTCCTTGCTCTCCAAGGGATTTTTGAGAGTCTTTTCCAACACCACAGTTCAAAAGCATCAATTCTTCAGTGCTCAGTTTTCTTTATAGTCCAACTCTCACATCCACACATGGCTACTGGAAAAAACATACCTTTGACTAGACAAACTTTTGTTGGCAAAATAATGTCTCTGCTTTTTAATATGCTGTCTAGGTTGGTCATAACGTTTCTTCCAAGGAGCAAGTGTCTTTTAATTTCATGGCTGTAGTAGCCATCTGCAGTGATTTTGGAACTCCCCAAAATAGTCTCCCACTGTTTCCCCTGTTTTCCCATTTATTTGCCATGAAGTAATTGGACCAGATGCCATGATCTTAGTTTTCTGAATGTTGAGTTTTAAGCCAACTTTTTCACTCTCCTCTTTCACTTTCATCAAGAGGCTCTTTAGTTGTTTGCTTTTTGCCATAAGGGTGATGTCATCTACCTATCTGAGGTTATTGATATTTCTCCTGGCAACCTTGATTCCAGCTTGTGCTTCACTCAGTCTAGCATTTCTCATGATGTATTCTGCATATTAGGTAAATAAGCAGAGTGACAATATACAGCCTTAACGTGCTCCTTTCCCTATTTGGAGCCAGTCTGTTATTCTATGTCCAGTTCTAACTGTTGCTTCTTGACCTGCATATAGATTTCTCAGGAGGCAGGTCAGGTTGTTTGGTATTCCCATCTCTTCTAGAATTTTCCAGTTTGTTGTGATCCACACAGTCAAAGGTTTTGGCATAATCAATGAAGTGGAAGTAGACAGACGTTCTTAGCTCTTATTAAAGCTAGAACTGAAGCTAGAGAGGGAAGCTGGGGATTGTGAAGCTGAATGAGGATAGTAAGACTTAGATTTTTGAAAACTATGGATTTGAATCTTAGCTCTGTCACTTACTCTGGTATCTTGGGGAAAGTATGCAAACTCTCTGGGATTCTGTTTTTTTTTGTGTGTTTTTGGTTTTGGTTAGGCTGTAAAATTGAATAACTCTACTAACCATGTCAATTTGAGACAGAATAATTTAAATAGAATGAAATACCTTTGGTAAAGCTCACAGTGGTCCTAGATAGAGAATATGTAACTCATGACTGTTTCTTCCTAATCCTTAAACCATGGTTGACAGAGACCTTTCCCAACCTCGTAAATGAGAATACATTGCCCTGCCCCTCCTTATCCATGGGGAATGTATTTGTTCCAAGACCCCCAATGGATGCTTGAAACCACAAGTAGTACCGAATCCTATGGCTTTTCCATACACATATATACCTATGATAAAGTTTATATATTAGGCACAGTAAGATAATACAGATTGCCAGCATCACTACTCTTGTACTTTGGGGACATTATTAAGTAAAATAAGGGTTATTTGAACAAAGGCACTGTGATGCTGTGAGAGTCAGTCTGATAAGACAGCAAATACAGCATGGACAAAGGGATGAATCAGGTGCTGGGCAGAATAGGGCAGAAAGGTAGGAGATATTATCAGGCTTCTAAGAATAGTGTATGCTTTAAAACGTAAGAGTTGCTGATTTCTGGAACCTTCCATTTAATACTTTTGCACCATGGTTGACCACAGGTATCTGAAATCACAGAAAGTGACACCATGGATCAGGAAGGACCACTGTATTGAGAGGGCTTCGGGCACTCCCATGTGGCCCAAGTTTCCCCAAGGATGTGTTGAGGGAGTTAATATCAGCACCAGTGTTTTACTTCTATTATTAAATAGAGGTCTTCTCCCCAAATGATTCTCTCTCAGGGGACTGATGAGTGTCTCTTCCTGTGGGTAATTCAGATCTTACCATATGTTTCAGTCGGGTGAGCCTACTCGAAGACCACAGACTGAGTGGCTCAAACAAGAAACACTTCTTTCTCACAGTTTTGTGGTTGAGAAGTCCAAGATCAAGGTTCTGGCAGATTAACATCTGGGAAGAGTACTCTTCCTGAGTTGAAGTTAACCATCTTCTCTTCTTATCACCACATGATGGAAAGAGGGAGTGAAGCAAGTCCTCCCCTGTCTCTTCATTTAGGAGCACTAATCCCACCAGGAGGGTCCAACTGTCATGACTGACTACTTCCCAAGCACCGCATCTCCAAATAACGTCACATTGGAGATTGGGGCATCAGTACATGAATTTTGGAGGGACATATACATTCAGGCCAAAGCACATATCCCCATGAATTCAGGCTCCACATTTACAACCACAGGTTATAACCTCTACACATTCATAACCTTAGAACTAGGTAACATGACTGCATAATCCAACACCAGAGACAGGGAAGACCTCCATGACACTTTTACTCCAGGGTAGTATCAGTGGGTTCACCCACAAGGAATTGCCAGAATCCTATTGTTCTTCTTCTATTTGTTTTAATAAGTCAGCATCTAAGACAATATGCTTCTTAAGTGTCTGTTTCCTGAGCCAGTAATTTTCTTACCAAAGATACAATACTTTGGCATAATTATTTCCTGTTAGGGCTAAAATTAAAAAAAAAAAAAGTATTGGCAATTCTCTCTCCTTATACATAAGTGGGGTAAAGCAATATGTTTAAATAAATAATAATGACAAAATAAATAATTTAACAATACCCAAAAGCCCAGTAAGTGGTACTATTATTATCCCCCTTTAAAGATGAAAAAAGTAAGCCACAAAGAGATTAATTACCTGGCACAAAGTCATAACATGGCTCTTGTTCAATATATTATGCTGCCTATTATGTGTCTATCACTCATAGTCATTCAATAAATACATGTGTAAATGAATGCATCAAAGTAGAGGCAATAAATAATTAAATCTAGATTACTACATGAATTTAAGTGTAGTACATGTCATTACAGAGGTGGATGCATAGTGAGAGAACAGGGAAAGCCATCCACATCAGTTTGAAATACAATTTTGGGCTTGAGAACCAAAAATAATTTCCAGTGGCTAAAATGCCCTTTTGATTCCTTTCTTTGATGATCTGAAATATTAACAGTTGGCCTTTAGAAACAACAGAGTTTACAATCATACACAGTAAAACCCAAATCTCATAATCAAAGAACTTACAATATAGAGATGCCCAATAGTTTCATTTATTCATGGGATCCTCCAATATATTTATTTAAGGCTCACAATACTCCAAGAGCTAATGTATTATTCTTTCTGATAAAGCAAAAGAAGGGAATATGAAGCGAAAGAAGAGCATAAGTAAGGCAAAAATGTGGTAATCAACACTTCCATAAAAATGCAAGAACTTTGAAATGAAGTTGGAAACACTGATATCACTCTTACAGAGTTTAGATTAGCTCCTAGGAACCAGTTTCCATGGGCCTGTCTTCAGTTTAAGCACCTCCAGCTCTTCAGTTATTTTTTCCATTCTGTTCTCAATGAGAGAAACTGTTGTAGGCACAGGGCTTACCATATTTCCTCCAGCCCTAATGTAAACATTCATCCTTTCCAAGCAGAGAAACACAGGACCCAGTATTCATGTTAGAAACGTATTATATAATAACAATCAGTTCTTGGCTTTCTGCAACAGCCTTTCAGCCCATCATCAATGCTTATGGTACAAATTTAAATAGAGATTATGCAAATACCTACGATACAAGGATGCCAACATAAAATCCATGGTGTTTCTCAAAGCAAAGCAGTACCAGAAAAGACATGGCTTTCAACTTAATGGCATTAAAACTGGTCTCTTTTGGCATATCTTCTTAGAAATGAAAGGGAAATAAAATTGCATTGTCTCCGTGTGTGTATGTGTGCAGAATTGCATGATTTATAGAAACAACTCACCACTCATGAAAAAGGCCTAAACTGATTTCAAAATGTTTAATAGATATTAAATATCAGAGCTTGAATCTAAATTCCATTAAATGGCCAGTGAAGAATACATAGAAGAACATAAAATTATCACCTATATTGGTGAGAGGATGAGTCCTAATAATTAAATGTGCGCTGATGGCAAAAGCATTCTGTTCTTTACAAACATGTAAAGGACAGCTAGTCAATATCTACTGAGCATGGTTAAATTTTTCTCTTTAAGTATGTCTATCCTAGGAGATAGCTTTTACATATGTAATAGTTTACTAGTTATATCTTAACACCCAAACACAGTCAAGCACAGACTTCCCAATATGCATCAAAATGATGTTTCAGTTCTTATTTCTTAGGGTCTCTTTCTACAATAAAACATAAGTGCATTCTTCATCTGTCTTTAGTAAAGCATTTAGCTATAAAGGTCCAGACTCAGCAAGGAATTTCAGAGTACAATGATAAAAATACCAAAAGATAAGAATCTAGTTTTTCATAATACTCTCAGAAAGATTTTCTTCATCTAAAAAATATCATCTCATAAAGAAAGAGAGTGCAGTGGCTCAAGCAATAGGTTATGCTCTTGTATTGCTTTCAAAATATGAGGAACTGGCAGACGAATATAATGGCAATAATTTATTTTGAAGCATGAATAACATGTGCTTTTCTTAAATTTTTTCCAAAAGACAAAAAAAGTCTGCTAAGATTTCAAGACATAAAATTGAAAGATTTTATCTCCTGTTGGAAATATAAAGTAGAAATTGAGACAGACCTATACTAACTAGGATATATTCCACCGCTTAGTAGAAAGTTTCCTTCCTTTACAAGGTCAGATGGTAAAATGCAAGTACCTCTCTCTCTCTCTCTCTCTCTCTCTCTCTCACACACACACACACACACACACATACACATCTTTTACCAATGCTTACCAATGATGGCTGCTTTCTTATATCATAAAAATGCCTGATTGCCTGATTCATCCTCCTTCTGAAGGGCAAAGTGTCCCTTATGGTTGAATGACTTCAGTTTGTGCTGATTCATTCAGCAGAGAGTTAAATAAAACTTTACTCACATGATGCCACTGACTTAAAAATCCATTTTCTAATCCTTAAAGTTTCATTGAGAAACATTCTTTCTGTTGTATACTGTCAGAGAAGCCTTGCTACAGTTAGTTACATTTCAAATGTATGGTGCTGCTTCAGTGACAGGGTCTTGCTGATGGAGACATTCTAACTGGACTCGAAGAAAAGGCCACTGAGTCTCTGTACTCATTTGCTTGGGGACCTCCTCACTGAAGGGTAATGAATTGCCTTTTAATGTTTCTCAGAGACAGAATGACTACCATGAGCTTTCAGATTATTTTAAGTTAAATTAATTTAAAATCATCATCAGGGGAAGATGAGTTTTACATAACTATATTCATTGATGGAGTACCAGCATGTATGATTTCTCCAGTTGGAGAATTAATATATGTGTACACAAAACTTACACACACACAAATTTGCTTTAGTAATACTTGGTAGTGCTACTTCAGAGAGGAACAAACATAATGAAGATAATAATCTTGTGGCAATTATTTTCAGCTGGTAACACGGCTAATTTATTTTAGGAGCAGTGTATCACATCCACTATATTGTACATCCTTACTATAATTAAAGCCCCAAATGATTATGCAACTTAGGCAAATATCAGACACTGTACTGTCTTGTTTACCATTGTACCAGCAGCATCTATAACAGCAACTGGCACAGTTATTATATGTTGCATCAATGATGTCACAATTACTTCAACAGATTGCAAAATCCTCTATTAAATTATTTAGGCAAGTTTTGGTATTATTTATTTTTTATGATGACTATAGCATGTACGAGGTGAATTTCTCATGGCCAGTTTGACCTTGAAAACTATTGCTCTCTCTTCTCATTTTCTGATTACTATAAAAATTAGTTTTAAAACATATACTATTTTAAGAATTAAGATACAAAAGTCATAAACATGTTTGTACCTTATAGAGGAGCATTTAAATATTTAAAGTAAGTATCAACACATATAAAGGGAAAAATTGACAGTGACACAATGCAGTATAACTATATATATATGTATACACATATATATCAATGAAAAGATAAAACACAAAGGAAAACAGTGGTCTTAAACAAAACATTAGAACAAATGAACTTAACTGGTATCTATGAAACAATATTTCATCCAAAAATCACAGAATGCACATTTTTTTCAACTATATATGGGATTTTCTCCATGGAGATCACAAACAAGGCCACAAAACAAATCTTAAGAAATTTTAAAAGATCGATATCATATCAAGCATCTTTTCTGCCAACAATGATAGGAAACTAGAAATTAACTACAGGAAGAAAATTGAAAAAAAAAACAAAAAAAAATCACTAATGTGGATATTAAACAACATTCTGTTAAGAAAGTAATGGGTCAATGAAGAAATCAAAGAGGAAGTCAAAAAAACACCTAGAGATGAAACACAAAAGAAACACAAACTTCCAAAATTTATAGGATGTAGCAAATGCAATTCTAAGTGGGAAGTTTATAGCATTAGAAGCCTATATATGAATTAGAGGCCAATAAATATGAAAACTATCAAATACACTACCTAACTTTTCACCTAAAGGAATTAGAAAAAGAACAATAAACAAAATGCAAAGTCAGCAAAAGTCTCACTGATCTATGATTGGTTGAATCTGTGAATGAAGAAATGTAGGAAGGAAGGACCTCCTTCCTATAAAGTGGTTGCAGATTTGTGAATGTTTGAGGGTCAGTAACTACAAGCCTTGCATTTTTCAAGGGTTAGGTGTATTTTAGCAAATTCCTCTTCCTGGATATACTGTTTTGTACTCCCTCTTGGGAAGTATATAAGTGCATATGTACTAGTTCCAATTAAGGATTTTTCTCAATATTTCATTTAAGGATTTTTGTTAATATATTTAGGGAAAAACAGCTTATTATAAAATTGATATAGTTAATCTGAAAGAGAAAGGAAGTAAGAGTTGCTGGAAAATCATTTAAAAAGAAGAAAAATGATGAGCTAGAACTCAAATAATTATTAAAAATATATGCATTCTCTATCATTTTAAAAGTATGATGCATCAACAGATGAATGGAAAAAGAAGATGTGGCATATATACACAATGAAATACTACTGAGCCATAAAAAATAATGAAACTTTGCCACTTGCAAAACATGAATGAACCTGGAAAGCACCATGCTAAGTGAAATAAGTTAGACAAAGAAAGACAAACATTGTATGATATCACCTACACATGGAATCTAAAATATACAACAAATTTGCACTATAGCAAAAAAGAAGCAGACTCACAGATGCAGAAAATAAACTAGGGGTTACCAGTAGGGAGAGGGTAGTGAGGAAGAGTGAAATAAGAATGGGGCTTAAGTAGTCCAGATTATTATGTGCAAAGATATATAAGGATATATTATATAACATAGGAAAAATAGTCAATATTTTATGATAACTATAAATGCAGTATAACCTTTTTAAAATTGTGAATCACTATAATGTACACCTGTATCTTACTTTGTACATCAAGTATACTTCAATAAAAAAATTTAATTAAAAAGTGAATAAAGGTTTGATTTTGACACATGAATATACAAACAGATCTCTTTGTAAGTAATACCTTTAAAGATGCTCTTAAAGATGAACACAGAATATACTTTTCTCCAAACGTACATTATTTTTTAAGTTGCTAAATTGTTTTATTTATACAGGCATATAAGAATGAATGTAGCAATATTAAATGAAATTGCCAAAATCTAGGAAGGCCTCAAATAAACATTATAATAAAAATGTTTAATTTTTATATAATTTTATATAGCAGAGGAAGTGAATGAGCCAATATTCATAAAAGGAATAAAACAAAATCTTAAAAAATTAATTCAAGCAATATTGAATAAAAATATAAACGAAAAAGGCTATGATGGCATGATATCAGTTTTATAAAACTGAAAACAGCCAAATCAATTTTATTAAATTTAAAGTTGTGTAATATTTAAAAAAATAACTTGTGCTTTAAAATAGCTTGGAAATACAATATTCACAACAGTGCTTATCTTAAGGAATTGCAAAGATCAAATATACTAATTGTCACATTGTCAAAGATAATGATTTATTTACCAAATTCCATGGTGGGTTTATCAGTAAGTTCTGTTATTTGGCTTCATAATTTTTACATACTTATATAATAGGTATTGCTAATGCCTTGCCCATTTCTCTTCAGGTCCCACTTACTATTTCTTTATGCTTCTTTTTAGGCTTTGTACCTTGTTGATTATAAAAGCTCTTAACTATACTGCTTATGATAACTGCTATTAGCCTAACAGAATCACTAGCTAAATGCACAGAGAACCAGAAGTACCTAAGCGTTCCTTTCTTCCTGGGATGACCCTCAACCAGTAGAGAAAAATCAAAGATAAGATAAACTGTTTCTACTGGACATTTCTCCTCTCTCTCCTTTGCTGGCTTTAAGACGTTCAGTCTTAGAATAGATTAGGTTCTCCGTCTTTGGTCTTCTTTCCTTAGTTATCAATATCCAGTACTTGGATGAACCCATAGACTGTCATGGTGGTGTGGCCATGATTCTCAAAATTATATTTTTTGCTTAATTAAAACTCCATACATTCTTTAGGTAGAAATACTCCTAAGTATTTTATTCTTTTTGTTTCGATGGTGAATGGAATTGTTTCCTTAATTTCTCTTTCTGATTTCTCACTGTTAGTGTATAGGAATGCCAGGGATTTCTGTGTGTTGATTTTGTATCCTGAAACTTTGCTATATTCACTGATTAGCTCTAGTAATTTTCTCGTAGAGTCTTTAGGGTTTTCAATATAGAGGATCATGTCATCTGCAAACACAGAGAGTTTTACTTCTTCTTTTCCAATCTGGATTCCTTTGATTTCTTTATCTGCTCTGATTGCTGTGGCCAAGATTTCCAAAACTATGTTGAAAAGTAGTGGTGAGAGTGGGCACCCTTGTCTTGTTCCTGATTTCAGGGGGAATGCTTCCAGCTTTTCACCATTGAGGATAATGTTTGCTGTGGGTTTGTCATATATAGCTTTTATTATGTT